>BPTQ01000008.1:285076249-285118209 GCA_019973895.1 Chrysanthemum seticuspe | reverse complement strand
AGGCATACAGTGGGTAAAGACCCGTCCGTCCTCCACGGTGTTACTCTAAACTAAATAACTAACTAAATAACTAGTAAATAACGTAACGTCCACGAGCTAACATATGCTAGACTAGAGTTGGGGTGACCGACTCTTCACTATGGATTTTCCAATTCCTAACAAGCTCAATACGTGTTCTAATCATTCGTAAGTTGCCATGTAATGTTTTATTCTTGTCATCTACTTATGGTAAACATGATAAAATAAGAAATGACCTTACCAAGTTAATCTGTTGACCGCATGTTGGCATTAATTTTTTAAAAGGGGTGTTTGTTTAACCTTATTTGTCCGCTTATGAGTTTAACAAATTGACCATATGGCTTATTTCGGTTCATAAGCTCATGTTGATAAGCTCATAATCCTAAGATCAGGTGATCTGACTTAACTAAGCATTAAGATCAGGTGAATAGATGGAGGGATATTTGACAGTTTGAACTCAAACAGAAATGTTTCCTTTCTTGAAAATGAGACTGAATGTGTGATCAGTAATAAGCATTGGTTAATCAAGTGCTTGGAAGGGACATGATCCGACGGGTAGAGGTCTAAATGATGTAAGAGGTGTTTGACTATTCGGTGTTGCTTATTAAAAAGTGATTATATGCTTAAATATAAGTAACCTATTCTATGATACGTTTTTTCTTGGTTCAGACCAAGGACGCGCAACAGATTCCCACCTAAATGTCCCAGTTGATCCCACCAAGTGATGTGCATCGCCAAGTTTTATTTATAAATATTGCCTATTCTTTGTTTCTTTCATTATCTTTCTACAATCTCTGTTTATTGTAAGTGGTCACATGTTCTGTTTTCCTGTTTGAATCAAGAGAACAAGCTACTAGATGGCAACCATGCTCCTCAGCTCAAAATTTGCCATTAACACACGTACAGAGGGATTCCAGGATAATTGCTCTTATCTACTAGGCTTGAAGGAGATACCTTTCAGGTACGCGCTCTTTGTTTTTTACTATATACAGTTTGCAATCCTGCTTAGATGTTTATAATCATTGCACATGCTCTATAAGCTGCTAAAAGTAATTGTCTGACTTCTAATAGCGCTTTAAAGTAATATTATTAGTTTCTCACTCATAGGTTACATCCTACGTTCGGGTTGTATTGGGAATGAGCTTCCTGCTGCTGCTATAAGCCCACAATATCGCTTTTCACTACCTTGAAATTCAACAAAGGTGTGTCATTTCTATATTCACATCAACACAGGGGGTATGTTATTTTTTTTGTTTATACTACAGTACAGAAGTAGTGTCAATCCATTTAATTGTTGAATGGGTTGGATGATACAAAAATTCAAATGGCTTAAATAAAAATAGACGAAAGAATGTTTGTAAGATGGATTGAATTTCGCATAAATCTAATTTTTTAAACTGACGTTATTGGCTACAGGGTTAGTGATCTGGGCTGTTCAGCAGTTCAACAAACTTGACGACATATGTGAACAACATAGAAGTTGAGTACTCCAGCAACATAGGTGAGCAAAATTGGTAGATTAAGTGATGGTCGAGGTTAAAGTAGAAAATTATAATGCGGTTTACATGTTTTAGGATCTTGGATCATTTAAATAATGCCCTGAAGGCTAAAGGGACTAAAGCATTGTTTCCGTAGATTAAGTGATGGTCGAGGTTAAAGTAGAAAATTATAATGCGGTTTACATGTTTTAGGATCTTGGATCAATTACATAATGCCCTGAAGGCTAAAGGGACAAAGGCATTGTTTCCGGTTGTTCGTTAGTTTAAAGAAGTTTTATAGTGATTAGTTTGTGTAAGTTTGTCTTGATGTTGAGATGATTAGAATTGATAGTTGTAACGGAACTTGATTTGTGAATTTCAGAGGAATTTTATGTTAAGGATGCGATAAAGTGTTTAGTTAGTTTTCTTATGATTATAGGAAGATTTATTACACGATAATAGGTTAGGATAGTAGAATTAGGTGTCTTTTTGTGAACGAGATATAGGATAAAGATAGATCACAAGGATTTTCATGGTATTATTGGTTTAAACCCGTCCTTCAGGCGCATACCACACTCTGGGTTAGTAAACTGAAATGCAAGACATGACTTCAAAAGGTAAAACCTCTATAAACATGGTCAAGTAATCCTTTTTATTTTCTATACTTTTTCAGTGTTCTTTCGATGAATTGGACTTAAGTGTACATGTAGTGTTAGATTTCAAGTTTTTTAGTTATGCAGCCATCAGTGGCCCAACTGAGCTGCACCAACTAACTATAGTACCTGCCTCCATCCTTTCCCAAACATTTTTGGAATACTCTGATGTTGACAAGATACTAAACATGTCCTACTATAGAGACCATTCATAATACAATAGCGAGGTTTGTTCACCAATCATATAATTAGTTGTATAATTTTTGCATTATTTTTTAATTTGACATATAATACAAGAGTTTGAAAATACATATTTATTGTGAACTTCAATTACATAGTGGCCGAAGCCCGCCCAATAATAGGTATAACAAAATCCATTGGTTGTTTATATGTAAATGCTCCATAGCTGATGGTTGCAAATGATATTTTCTTTTGTTTACGTTTTTACTGAAGTACATGTATATGCTGGTATGAGACTCGATGATAATGGATTATAATATTGTAAACTTGACTTTGTTGATTCAGGTCTCTTTGGCTGTATAGATTGATGCTTCTTTTGTTTCGGGATTTGGAACTCTTCTGAGCGTATTTTGGTATCATGGAAAACCACGACATGATTGTTGGTCAAAGGCGAGACATGCAATGGCAAAGACAAAATTTGTTGCCCAGTTAAGTAACTGGTGACTTTTGTATCCTTTTGTATTTGAATCATCTATAAGTGCCATGATATGTTTGGACAAGAGTTAATCCGCTCACGTGGACGAGAAATTTTGAGCCATGTTAGATGGTCACTTCATATTATGTCTGCTATAGTAAAATATGCCACGATAATTATAAGTCATGGCCGCCCATCGGGCGGCTTATATGCCCGGGAGGGCTTATAACTCATGCCCGGTAATCTAAAATTAATTGTATTTAATTTGGTATGCATTATGATATATGAACCACCTAATTCAAATCAAATTCCCCTATTTTTATCTGTTAAGTATTGAGGATTCAGGTATTAAAACTCGATTTACCTGATTTGCAAGAGAGCAATTGGATGGTAGAGAGCCGTAAAAGTTCATCTTTTTGCATAAGTTATACATTCCATTTTTACATAGATTGCAACACTAGCAAACCAAGATCTAGAGCTACTCGATTGCCCACTGCTACGGACTTCAAGTTGGACCCAATATCTTTGATGATACCAGCACACTCATGTCCAATTACCATAGTATTTTAACTAATAAATTTTCTAACGGGTCAAATACTAACACTTGCGTCATTTTCAGTAAGTAAAAGAACACTGATTTCCACACTCGAAGAATGAAAGGGGTCGGGCAATGCAACATCCACATTGTTAACACTCGCTTTGAAATCTGCAGGTAGCATTAAACATTACAGTAAGTATGATTCTGTTTCTTAGAGACAATTGTTTTATAATATTGTTTGACAATTCTAAAAAATGTATTTTAGTTAACAAAAAATAACAAACAAATAATTATAAGTCATGCCCGCCCATTGGGCGGGATTCGAAAACTAGTATATATATATATATATATATACATATACATATATATACATATACATGTATATATATATACATATACATGTATATATATACATGTATATATATATATATATATATATGTATATATATACATGTATATATATATATGTATATATATATATATATATATATATATATATATATATATATACATGTATATGTATATATATATATACATGTATATGTATATATATATACATATACATGTATATATATATACATATACATGTATATATATATGTACATATATATATATATATATATGTATATATATATATATATATATATATATATATATATATATATATATATATATATATATATATATATATATATATATATATATATATATATATATGTGTGTGTGTGTGTGTGTGTGTGTGTGTATATATGTATATATATACCTTTCCAATCATCATAGACTCTAGCATTTCCTATATCCATCATTAACTTGTCCTCGTCTTTAATAAATTTAATGTAATCAAGCAACTTTATTGTCATTATACCAATTACTAAACATGTAAGTTCGACTCCCTTGAAAAGTAAAGAATAAAATTTCAAAAAAAATCAGTTTATGTAGTTTATGAATATAGAAATCATTGATGAGGATAAAGCTTGATGTCGAGGCTCTTATTTGAACAGAATGCACCCATAAGGTAGGTTTATACATCGAGAGATGAGAAAGAAAAAGAGGTTGTGGTAAACTTGCAATGTATCCTTATGTTTGAGAGGTAGCATCTTCGTTTTACATCCATAAACTTCATAATCTCCAAGTTCACACTCCCAACCAAACATTTCTTTCTTAATATCTGAAACACAAATAATGTTAACATTAAAGGTTATTTGTAAATTTAAAAATTAAAATATTGGTAGTACACAAAATTATATATCTACTAGCACATACCAACATGTAATTCTGTGTCTAAATTCAGTGATCTTATGTCAAAAAAGTTGGTGACTTCGAATCAAGTGTTAGTAACATCACCATTAAATGTATTTGACAGACGTGCAGATGCGAATCCATCAAAACTTATTGTGTATGGATGTTTTGTGTATTTGTAACTTACGTTATTAGGAATGACATTAAAATCACTTATAAGAACCACCATGTCGTCTTTGAAATACTTTTTAAGAAACGTTAACCGATCATTCTTTACGATAACGTGAATCTTGTCACCCTAAAACATAAGAATTATATAATAAACAAAACTTTTAGAGCAGCGCATTATAATATAAATTTTAAAGTATAACATGAAAAATATGAAGAAAAAAAACCTTCTCACCTAAGACAATCATCTCAAAATGGCGACGAGTTATTGGTATATAGACTTACTTGTAACACCATGTCCTTAATACTTTTACCTTGATGGTGCAATGATTTTGTTTTGGTGTTAATTTTGACTGATAAAAGTCATTGGTGATTTCATCTTAGTTTGTATATGCGAGTGTAGATATATGAATAAGGTTTTAGAATTGAGTTAAGAATTTTGTTCAGCGAGTATATATAGACTCTAAAACGTAATTCAAATATAGAAAAAATCTCCGTGAAGATAACTATAGTTTTAAAAGCTTCTATAATGTCTATCTTATATTTAGTAAGACGTTTCTTACTAAGAAAAGATTAGATTGTTGATTTCATCTTAGTTTGTATATGCGAGTGTATAGATATAAGAATTAAGGTTAAGAATTAAGTTAATAATTTTGTTTGGTGAGTATATATAGACTCTAAAACGTAATTCAAATATAGCAAAATTTTTAGTGAAGATAACTATAGTTTTTAAAAGATTCTATAATATCTCTCTTATATTTAGTAAGATGTTTCTTATTGAGAAAGATTAGCACTCGTTAAATAAGGAAATAATACATCTAAATAAAAAGTATATGTATTTCAATAGAGTTAAAAAGTGAAAATAAATCGGATAAAAAACAACAAAAAAATAATAAAATGGGAAAAAGGAATAAAAAAAACAGTGCAATTGTTTTGCGTATAAGAAATCAAACCCGTCAGAAACAAAACATCTGTTCTGATAAGATGTTCTTTCTTATTTTCTTATATTGAACTAATTTTGATCTGGTAACGTTTGTGAAACAATTATCATCGTTGATAAGTACAACATTATACGATGTAGTACATGAAATATTGTCATTAGTATAAAACATTAACTTAAAACTAAATATATAGTATCATTTATATAAAACATTAATATAAAAATTTTATTATTATAGAATGTAAATTAATATCTTGAGCAATTATATTCTTCAGGGATACATTCACATGTTCCTTCATATTTGAGACAGTAAGAGTAATCATCTATATATTCATTGTCTAGAGATTCGATAATTTCTCATTCTCATTTATTCCACCATTCTTTTTCTCTAATCCTATCGAGTATGTCAGCATCCGTTTTTTTCCTCAAATCTTCAACAGTGAGCACCTCAACATCAACAACATCATAAATATCTCTCTTTTTTGTATCACGAATGTTCAAATCATAATTTGTAGCATTGACTTCCAAATTCAAATACTTGTTATTTGGTAAATCAATTTTATCATCTTTGACAAATTCTTTGAGGTCCATTACTTTATCTTGTTCGGTCTGAGTAGTATTTTCCATACTAAATTCGAATTGTTTAAAAACGTATATGCATAGAATTATATAAAACAAACATCAATAATAATAATAATCTGGTAAACATACGTAATAACAACAAAAAGCGTAAAATGTAAAACTATTTAAAAGATTGTTAGAAAAAAACTCTATGAATCAAACCTCGAGGAACTAAAATCACATAAAACTTCTATGCATTAATAAATTAGGGTTTACAACTCTATGTGTTTATATAGATACTAATTCATTATTTAGGATAACAAAAAGCCCAGCCCATAATACTTACACACCGAGTGTAAAATTTAAATTATAATATTTTATATGCACTTATCTTTATAAAACGTGTTTTTTATGGTTGTATACACGTTT
Source organism: Chrysanthemum seticuspe (assembly GCA_019973895.1). Taxonomy (NCBI): domain Eukaryota; kingdom Viridiplantae; phylum Streptophyta; class Magnoliopsida; order Asterales; family Asteraceae; genus Chrysanthemum; species Chrysanthemum seticuspe. Next base: position 285,111,530 of record BPTQ01000008.1, on the reverse strand, counting down.
ATGATGGGTTGAACTAACATAAAAAAAACTAATCATACGATAAATAAATAAATAATTATATTTATCTCATGAAAGTATATTGCTAACAAAGTTTTATATGCTATGTTTACGTTTATTTTTTGTTACATAAAACTTTTGCAAAAACTTTGTGTTATAGATGATTATACACCAATAAATAACCAAAAAATTAGGTATTTATATAATTTTTATCCTTGTAACAGGTGTTTATTTTTAAGTCAATAATAAATTAAATAGTAAAAAAAATTATGACAGTTACTTACAATATTTTCAACTACCATATTTAATGTCATTAATTTCTATTCAATTTTCTATAATTTTTCCTTTTAAATAACCGTAGTTTCCAATTTTGAATCAAACATTCACTCTTACTCATTTAAAATTACAATGTTAATTAGAGAAAGACATTGTAAACAAAGAAAGAATATAATACAAAATGGTGTTAGGATTTTTTTTATTTTTTTTTTTATTATTTTTTTTTTGAAGTGTTTTGTAAAACTGTTTGAATTTTTCGTGACTAAAATTTATTTATGAAGTATTTTGAATGTTTTTATATGAAGGCATCATCAACAACATGAAGGTTATTAAATTTGGCCCTGAAGATTTTGATGAGAAGTCAACACAAAAGTTGACATCAGATCGTAAATCACCTTCCTCCACATCCATATCATTTTTGCTAACACCAACATACACACTCTCACCATGCTTGAGTTTTGATAAGATAAATATTAATCTTGGGCCCCCTCTTTCACTTGTGTGTCATACTTCTCTTCCTCAGTGGTGCCAGCCGTCATCAAATGGTTCGTATGCACCATTTTCTTTGGCCCAAGACGATAGGCTCTACTTATAGCTTGTGTGTCTATGGAAGGGTTCCAAATAATGTTCAAAAGAACCACACATGAAGCACCAATAAGATGAATCCCTTCGGAAAGTGTACTGGATTTAATAATTGGGGAAGAAAATGATGTTGTCTAACAAAATAGGGATCATGATGATAGTGTTGAATGTAAACATTCAGATTATGTATGAGAAACATGTTTTGTGTGTTGGAGGAAAATAGGGGTGGGTCTGTTGTTAATTAGGGTTTTATCCAATTGAAGACAAAAGGATCAAATAAAAGGGTAAAGAGGTTAGATTAACTGAGGTGTAGTCAAAATGTTATTTGTCTATTATTCCTTTGGAAATATAAGCCTAAAATAAGTTTAGTATGAGTTGTATTTCTCAATAATGTTGATTTGATAGTTTATAGCAAATTTCTACCCTATAGTGATGGCTTTGACTGCCCAAGACATTTATTGATGATTTAATGCCCAACTATTAATCATTCCTATATCAACAATGTATTTGTTTTCAATTTATTCTTTGTGTTTAGTTAGCAATAAACTAAGTTCAAAAAATGGCCGAGAATTAAATTTTACTAATATTATCATAACCAAATATAAGAGAAAACGTCCTAATTTAATTATATGAATCAGAAAAAAAATTAAAAATAAAATAAAATAAAAAATTCTGAAAATCAACTCAATCAGACTTTTTCCAACTGAAAACATACACAAACCCATTTGGTTGAAATATAGGCATTCCATATAATCTTTAATTTGGTAAAGAGTTTAAAACCTTTTCCTAACTAAAGACTTACGAAATGCCAAATTCCAACCCAAACTAAGTTTGTATATAAAATTCAATCGAATAATATAAGTTAATAGTAATAAATGAGTTTCAATATTTATAGTAAAAATAAGAAGAATATAAAGAGTAGAAAAATGATACATACAAAAACTGTGATATAATCCAAAACATCATAATTCAAATATATAAATCAGAATAAATAAATAAATAAAATAATCTCATTTAGACTTTTTTCAACTGAAAACGTATACAACCTCATTTGGTTGAAATCTTAGCATCCCATATAATCTTTAGTTTGGTAAAGAGTTTTAAACCTTTTCCCAACTAAAGACGTATGAGATGCCAAATTCCAACCCAAAGTAAGTTTGTATATAGATTTCAATCGAATAATATAAGTTAATAGCAACAAATGAGTTTCAATATTTATTCTAAGCATCCTATATAGTATTTAGTTTGGTAAAAAGTTTTAAACCTTTTCCCAACTAAAAACTTATGGTATGCCAAATTCCAACCCATGCTAACTTTGTATATGGATTTCAATAAAATAATATACGTTAATAGCAACAAATGAGTTTCAATATTTATAGACAAAGTAAGAAGAATATAAAGAATAAAAAAATATACATATAAAAAGTGTGATAGTACTTAATAGCCACAAATAAGTTTCAATATTTGTAGGCAAAGTAAGAAGAATATAAAAAGTACAAAAAGTATACATATAAAAAGTGTGAGAGTACTTGAATACTTGTTGACCAACTATTTTGTTTTAATTAAAGAGTGCAAAAAAGATATATTAAAAGAGTTTGAGTATACTATTAACATAAAATTAATTGTACCTGAAAAAAATAATTATTACTTTCACACCATAATCTTTTCTATATATTTGTGATATGACTTGTATAGATATGGAGTTATTATTAATATTATTATCATGATTAAGAAATATTTTCCTATATTTTAAGATTTTTATCCCTTTGATAAGTGTGACAATTATTATTAATAATATAAATATACAACACAAATTATTATTAATAATATAAACAAACAACACAAAAACCAAATATAAACATATTTACATGATCATTCATAATATTTTTTAATTTTTTCAATCAGTTCTTCTTTTCTATTTACAGACTTCATAAGTTATTTCATTTGCTTTTGAAGTTCCCTAGCCATGTTGCAGTCTTTAACAATTTCATCCTTAATGACTTTATGAATTCAAATGCCTCAAGCTTTTCTGCATAATAATAACAAAAATACAAAAAAATACAATCATAAACAAACAAACAAATATATATATATATATATATATATATATATATATAACATATTTCATTAAAAATTATTAAATATAAAATACATCTATTGAAATTATTTATTTAATTTAATAAGTTTTTCAAGATATTTATTTTTTATATCAATTGACTTCATCGATTCAGCGGCTTGGCATTGAAGAGCAGTTGCAATATCACAATCATGTTGAACATCTTCTAGAATGCACTTTATTGTCTGACCTTGAAGATGAAACTGGTTTGTGGATGAATCTTCATTCTCATATGGTGGTTGTTCTTTTTCTTTTCCTTTGGATGATGAGCAACTTCTTAAATGTTTTCTAAAAAAAAATGATTATAAATCTTACAATGTTTAATAATTCTCAAATAAATTTTATATTAGATAAACACCTGATGAAGACATATTGTTATCAAAGATTTTTAAAATGAAGATGGAATACGTTTAGATATGACTAAATATACATTTGAGTAACTATATTTATAGCCTTAACTTCTCCCCAATTCCAACGTGTGTTTATAATAATTATTTAAAATTGTCATTATGCTATTTAGACGAAAATGTCAATAGTTTTAAAAACCTTTTAAAATATACATATTATATTTGAGAACATAGCCTTGGTTTTGTCTTTATAATTATTTTCAGTTAGGTCTTCAGAATGCAACGATTGCTAATGATATACAGTAAATTATTTTATACTTTTGATTATTTGTATTGTTAATAAATAATGTGGCTGTCAGTATTGAAAAAGATGATTCTTATAGTATGTGTTGCAATTTCGTAATATTTACACGTTTCTGATATAAAAAATGTAATATTCTTAAAATCTTACAATATCCATTATTTTTTTAATATGAGTTTCTGATAAATAAATTATACATTTGATACAATATTTATGTTATCACCATTTTTGAATTTTGTCTTTATAAGTATTATGCTTAAAGAGTGGAACAAACTTTGCATTATTACTAAATAATGCGGCTGTCAATATTGAAAAAGATGATTCTTTTAGTATGTGTTGCAATTTTGTAACATTTCCACATTTCTGATACATAAAATGTGACATGCTTGAAATGTTACAATATTGGTTATTTTTTAATATAATTATGATAAAATACACATTTTCAAAGTCCAATGTACTAGTTTTAATGGTACCTTTCTCTGTTATCTTCCATCCTTTGTGATTTCCTCCAAAGGCAACATATCCTCCATCAATCTTCTCAAAATCAGTAAGATAGCACATGTTCCCTTTCATGTGTCTGAGCATCCACTGTCAACCACTCCTTGATCCTGTAAATCCATCTGTGGATTGCCCTGCACATGAGTAAGAAAATCAGTCTCTTTTGGGGACCCAAGCCATCACTGACTTGGATCTGCCTTGTGCATCAACATAATCAAATTTCTTTAGGGTGATTGATGCACTGTTTTGTCTCTAACATGGTCTAATACTTTAATCTTTGGTTTTCAAACCCAACAAGCTGTGGCCTTAACAACATTAACCTGATTACCCTTAACAACATTAACTATTGCTTTTGGCGTAGCAGTATTAATAGTTTTTTCTTTAACAGTATTAACTTTTTGATTAAAATTTACTATTTTCAAATGTTGTTTTCTTTTGAATGGGCCTTCTAACAGTTGAATGTGTTGTTTTACAAAAATGTAACATTGGTTCAACAACATTAACTGTTGATTTTGGTTGAGCAGCTTTAACTGGTCTGGCAGTTTTAAGAGATTTTAGGCCAGATTTCATTAAAACTGCTCTTAGAACCATGGTCCTTTTATCATAGGGGTAAGACTGTTTAGCAAAGTTTTGATGGTTCACCCTTTTTGCATAGTTCCAAACTGGTTTTATCACCCTTAGTTTTTTTATGGTAAGTTCAATCATACTGCAAATGTTTAAAACTACCACACACATAACAAGCTTTATTGAACATCTGAAAATCACTTCCTAACCTATTGGACATCATGTTATTCCAATTTATCTGGTTTCCTCTAGGACTATGATTAATTCTCCTAGGTTGCTCAACAGTTTTAACAAGTTTTCTAGCATTTTAAGGTTTAACAAACTCTTTCTTTTCAACACTAGGTTTGATTGTTTTCTTTTCTACTTTGGGTTGAGACACAACCTGTTCTTCATCATCTGACTCCCAGTCTTCTATAACTGGGGCATCAATGTTCTTTTTATCAACCTTGGACTCTTTATTACTAGACTTAGACTTTCTATTCTCAATTACAGGTTCATTAGCAAATTCATTTAAGCCAGTAAAGGACAAATCAGGAGGTAGGAGTGTAAAACCTGGAAATCTAAAATCTGATTAAAGACTAAAATACCCTTGGAATCGAAATTTATAAAATACGTAAAATATATTTATAACATTTATATATTTTAAAACTTAACTTGTGAATAATTAAAACCTAACTAAATTATATTACGTGATCGATTTTGGTACGACGAAGATTTAACGTTTCGTAAATAAATTGGGTCGTGTTTGTTTTGTTCGATGGACCATAGGCCGAAGCCCATATGGTGTGCGTGCGTTTGGGTTGTGTTCGGTTGGGCCAAACCGAAACCCAATCCCCTCCTAAGCCTAAATCAAATACAACTACTATATATACAACACATAATCACAAAAGTGAAACCCTAGTTTTTTTGTTGCCTCTTTTTCTTTTTCTCTCTTGCTCGGCCGAATATCAAACACCCTTGGTGTCGAGATTTTTGCTCAACCAAGTCAAGGTATAACCTATTCTCGTCTTCCTTTGATGTACCTTGCGTTAATATATTGTAATATGTTTTGTTTTAGTCGAGTTTGTTGTTTTGTTTTGTGACCGAGCCGAATGGAATCAAAACAAGGAAAACCCTAATGATTAAACCTTACAAGTATTAAAGAGTTATGTACGTAATATGTATTATTGAATCGGGTCATGGTTGTGTCGAGTTATATTAAAACCGAACCATATGAATAAGGACCGAACCATGCATATCATTCGACTAAGGTATAAAACATGATAACTTAAATGTTTAAAGTACATAGATGAGTTAAGACTTGCGTAAAACCTAATAGCCGAAAACCCTAGATTGAACCGAACCATGTATAAGTTTTGAAAGTGTATTAAGTAAGTGAGGTCATGAAAACGTAAACCCTAGTTTGAGATGTTAATCGAATAAGGTATGCCAAACCCTAATGGTTTGTGAATTGTGTCTCATATGCGTGCGTAATTATAAGTCAAGTGAATTTGTAAAAGTGTAAACGTGTAATTAATTCGAGTAATAAGTAACTTATATGTCACATAAAATCATAAACATATATGGTGTAACATAAAAGGAAAGATTATTTTTATGACGTGTTAGGTTAAGTAACGAGTCATTAAAAGACGTAACATGTAATTAAATGCCTATTAATGAGATATTAAAGAATGAGAAACCCTAAACTTTAATGATGACATAATGAACCCTAATCTACGATATTAATTATAAAACATTTAAGTCTCATTTAAATTATAAAACCCTAAAATATTAAAAGATCATTTCGACGATTATGGAATCATTAATAATATATACGACCATTAATGTGTATAGGTTCTGTGAAGAAGGAGTAATTCTTTGCTTTCCATGTGTCTTCTTTTCGATCATTTGCTTTGGAATAAGGTACAGATATTCTGACCTTTTCAGTAAAGGTTTCTTATAACGTTTACTTTTCGTTAACTTTCATATTAGGATTTCCTAAGCCTTTGCTATGAACCCTAATGTGTCTATTTGAGCTGTTGCTTATCTGAACTTTGATTTTTGAATCATAAAACATTGATTTTGAACTATATGATATAAGACTTTGATTTTGAAACATGACTAAACATTTGATAAAATATGATCTATGTCAGTTATGACATTCTTATTTGACCTAAGATAGTTTGACACCCGAGCCAATTATTAACTAGTCATGGGGGTTCCATGTCCGTGTCAGCAATGCACTTCTGACATGACTCTAGGGCAGTAGAGTGAAGTTCTGCCACGTCCCTTATCTGTTATTGTTATGAGCTCAATTTATATTATATTATCAATGTATGTTTGTGGGGCGTATGGGTGCATCCTAGATCTGTTATATGTTATATATTATATGTTATATGCTATATGTTGTTTGATGATTGATGCTGCGTGCATGCACGTCCTTCATAACTCTGGTAGGTCTCCCCTACAAAATGTTGCCTTATGTGATTATGAATATGTTTATGATATGGCATGTGTGTTTGGGCTCGAGGTAGTTAGCTATAAAACTTATTCTTTTATCCTGATTTGTCTTTTGAAATGATGATGATTTCACTATCTTTCTTTCACTTTATTTCGTATTCATTCTTGTTTCGTATTCGTTTTGCTTGTATATCTGTTCACTGGGCTTTTGAAGCTCAGCCGCATTTCTTTTCTTCCGCGACAGGTATCTAAGCATTGGAGCTGGGTATTGCTTTGGGATGAGTGCTGAGTGGACTTACCTTAGAGATTTTAGCTTTGATCTTATGATGCCATTTAGACTTTATATTTTAGACATTTCATTTGGAGTTTATTGCTTTGGAGCTGGGTATTGCTTTGGGATGAGTGCTGAGTGGACTTACCTTAGAGATTTTAGCTTTGATCTTATGATGCCATTTAGACTTTATATTTTAGACATTTCATTTGGAGTTTATTTTTCCGCTGGGACCTATGTATTGAAGTCGTTTGACTTGGATTATTTCAATATTTATGTTTCCTTTGATATGACACCATTACTTGTGATTCCTTTACCCTTGTCGGGTCGGGGCGTTACAATTTATGGCATCAGAGCCCAGGTTTACGACTTGTAGTCAGGACCTGTGACATATGGAGCCTAGGTTTTGAGACTTTAGAGCTTAGGATTTGACCTGTGAGGATTTGGGTAGACTTTAGGATTCCTTCTGAGTACTTCCATTTCGTATCTCACCTTTGTTCATTTTGCTAATCGTTAAGATGGTTCGAACTCGTACTACTGGTAGCGCGGATGGAGATGATGATGCTACTAACATGGATACTGCGATTGCGAATGCTCTCAACTCTCTTTTCCCTGGTCTTACTACACCTGAGATGATGGAACAGGTGATCAACAACATTCGTAATCAGAATGGTGCTTCGGGTAGTGGTGGAGGAAATCAACCCGTCGGTATTCACACTTGGCTCGAGCGTTTCGGTAAGCTCAAGCCTCTTTCGTTTAGCACTGCTGCTACTCCTACTGAGGCCGAGGACTGGATCACTCATATTGAGAAGCTGTTTGAAGTACTGGGTTGTGGAGACGAGTTTAAGACTCGTTTGGCTGCATTCAAATTGGAAGGTGATGCTTTAAATTGGTGGAAGGCACTCAAACAAGCAAGAGGAGGAGACGCTTTTGCTGTGACTTGTACCTGGACTGAGTTTCGGACTATCTTCTATAACCGTTACTTCCCTGATGCTGAGCAGCAAAGGTATGAGAGGGATTATCAGGCAATCTACCAGTTCGATTATGAGAATTCCAATGAGTACATGAGTAGGTTTATGAGGTTGGTGAGTTTTGTGGGAGCCATTGCTGGAGATGGTAGGCGTCAAGCTAAGCACTTCAAGTGGGGACTGAAGAAGTGGGTGCTGGACCGACTGCTTAATATTGAGTATGAGAATGTGTCGGCCTGCAATGACGCAGCTCGTAACATTGAGATCTTTCATGAGGTTTCGGGTTCCAACAAGCGTAATCGCGATGGTGATCGGATTCAAGGTAGGACTCAAGGCAATGACTATAAGGGAAATTCTGGTAGGAGTTATGATTCGAGGAATCAAGTGGATAGGAGTTATGATCAGCGGGGTCAATCAGGAAGGAATGTTGACACTGGACGCCCTGAGACGAGGGGTCAAGATAATAAAAATGCTGGTAAGAATGGAAGTGATCGTCAGAACCAAGGTAACAATAACCAGCGTTACAACAAGGATCAGCCAGCTCGAGGAACAAATCAGGGTCGTGCTTCAGGATCTTCAGGTCAACAGAGGACAGCTGAAGTTTTGCCACCCCCACCTATTTGTACTACTTGTGGAAAGGCTCATCCGGGGCAGTGTTACAAGGCCACTGGTGGTTGTTTTGCTTGTGGTTCCACTGCTCACAAGATTAAAGATTGCCCTAAGAAGAACCCGGCGATTCCTGGAAATTTCATCAAGCCGCCAACTACTACTGGACGTGTTTATGCTACTACTCGTAACCAGGCGGAGCGCACTTCAGGTACCATTACGGGCACTCTTTTCATTGATGATTATACTGTCTTCGTTTTATTTGATACCGGTGCCACACACTCCATTATATCTATCACATTTGCTAAGAAACTTAATATGAAGCCCAAACCGTTAACAAATCACTTATCGATTTCTACGCCTATGAAAAACCACGTGATCATTGATCATAAATACGTTAAGTGTCCTCTTCGTTTTGATGATCGTATTCGCTTTGCAAATCTGTATCCTCTCGATATGGTCGACTTTGATATCATTCTAGGCATGGATTGGTTGGCTTACCATAGAGCTTCAATTGACTGCTATGCTAGAACGGTGATCTTTGGAGACGTAAAACATCCCGAATTCGTTTATCACGGTTCTCAACCTCTTAAATCTGTTAAGCTCATTTCCGCTATGAAGGCACGGACCATGATTGCTCATGGGTGCCAAGGTTTTCTAGCATCTGTTAAGGACATATCTTTGGAGAGTCCTAACATTGAAAATATTTCGGTTGTTTGCGAATTTACCGACGTTTTTCCCGATGAACTTCCTGGACTTCCCCCAGCTAGAGAAGTTGAGTTTAGCATTGAGTTAATTCCTGGTGCTGAACCGATTTCGAAGGCTCCGTATCGCATGGCACCTGTAGAACTGAAGGAGTTGAAGGAACAGCTGCAAGAGATGATAGAAAATGGATTTATTCGCCCCAGTGTTTCTCCATGGGGTGCACCTGTCTTGTTTGTGAAGAAGAAGGATGGAAGCATGCGCTTATGTATCGACTACCGTGAACTCAATCGTATTACCATTCGTAACCGTTATCCTCTGCCGCGTATTGATGATTTGTTTGATCAACTACAAGGAGCTAAGTTCTTTTCGAAGATTGACTTGAGGTCTGGTTACCATCAGTTACGTGTGAGGGAGCAAGATGTTCCTAAGACCGCGTTTCGTACCAGATATGGTCATTACGAATTCCTTGTTATGCCTTTTGGTTTGACCAATGCGCCTGCTGTGTTTATGGACCTGATGAATCGTGTTTTCCATGAGTTCCTCGACAAGTTCGTTATTGTTTTCATCGACGACATTCTAGTTTACTCCAAGTCTGAAGAAGAGCATGAAGAACATCTCCGGATAGTTTTGGAGATTTTGAGGAAGAAGAAGTTGTACGCCAAATTTTCGAAGTGCGAATTTTGGTTAAGACAAGTCGCGTTCCTTGGTCATATTGTATCAGCTGATGGTATCACCATAGATTCGTCTAAGGTTGAGGCTATCACCAAATGGCCAAGACCTACGACAGTGACTGAGGTCAGGAGTTTTCTTGGACTTGCTGGTTACTACAGACGTTTTGTTGAAGGTTTCTCTCGCTTAGCTCTACCCCTAAACCAACTGATGAGGAAAGGTGAAAAGTTTGTATGGACGGATGAACGAGAGAAGAGTTTTGAAGAGTTGAAGCGGAGATTGGTGTCAGCTCCTATTTTGACTCTTCCAACTGGTTCTGGAGGATTTCAAATTTACAGTGATGCATCTAAGAAAGGATTAGGCTGTGTGTTGATGCAACATGGAAAGGTAATAGCTTATGCTTCGAGGCAGCTAAAACCTTATGAGGAGAATTACCCAACTCATGATCTTGAGTTAGCTGCAGTGGTGTTTGCGTTGAAGATCTGGAGACATTACTTATATGGAGAGGCGTGTGATATATTCACTGATCATAAGAGTCTCAAGTATATTTTCACTCAGAAAGAACTTAACATGAGACAAAGAAGATGGTTAGAACTTCTTAAAGATTATGACACCAATATTCAGTACCATCCAGGTAAGGCTAACGTAGTTGCTGACGCACTTAGCCGGAAATCAGGCATTCTTGCGAGTAGCAAGATTGAGCCTAGGATTTTGCGTGACTTAGAGAGTTTGAATGTTGAGTTATGTGTACGAGGTTTTGATGGATACTGGGCAAGTATGAAGGTGGAGTCGAACCTTATACTGCAAATTAAAGAAGCTCAGAAAGATGACGGCGAGCTGTGGGCCGTGGCGCAAAATGTTGAAGAAGGTAAGCAGACGGAGTTTAAGGTTGATAATGACGGTATTGTATGGTATGGAGATAGGCTTTGTGTTCCCAATGATCAGGTACTTCGTGAGAAAGTTATGACTGAAGCTCATAGTTCTCCTTTCACTATCCATCCTAGTTCTACCAAGATGTATAGGGATTTGAAACAGTACTTTTGGTGGAATGGAATGAAGCAAGATGTGGCGACGTTTGTGTCGAAGTGTATGATTTGTCAGCAGGTTAAGATTGAACATCAAAGGGCTAGTGGATTGTTACAGCCATTGGATATTCCAACATGGAAGTGGGATAAGATATCTATGGATTTTGTGACTGGACTACCTCTTACTCGGAAGAAGCATGATGCGATTTGGGTAGTTGTTGATCGACTAACCAAATCTGCTCATTTCTTGCCAATCAGGAAGGATTATGGTATTGGTAAATTGGCGGAATTTTTCAGCAAGAGATCGTTAGACTTCATGGTACTCCGGCATCTATTGTGTCCGACAGAGATCCGCGTTTTACTTCTCGTTTCTGGAAAGGTTTGCAGAAAGCTTGGGGTACTCGACTTAACTTTAGTACGGCATTTCATCCTCAAACAGATGGTCAGTCAGAGAGGACTATACAGACCTTAGAGGATATGCTAAGGGCTTGTGCTTTAGAATGGACTGGCAGTTGGGATGAATATTTATGTTTAGTAGAGTTTGCATATAACAACAGTTGGCATGCTAGCATTAAGGCGGCACCGTTTGAACTTCTTTATGGAAGGAAATGTAGAGCACCTATTTGCTGGGATGAAGTAGGTGAGATCTTGATTGAAGGTCCGGAAATGATCGAGATCACTAATGAGAAAGTAGATGTGGCTAGAGAAAAGTTGAAGGAAGCTAGGTCTCGTCAGAAAAGTTATGCCGACAAGCATCGTCGTGATTTAGAATTTCGGGTTGGAGATCGTGTATTTTTTAAAGTTTCGCCGTTTAGAGGTGTGAAACGTTTTGGAATCAAGGGCAAGCTCAGTCCTCGATTTATTGGACCTTTTGAGATTCTAGAGCATATAGGAGAAGTTTCGTATCGATTAGCACTTCCGCCTCAGTTATCGCATGTTCATGACGTTTTCCATGTATCACTCCTAAGGGGATACAACTATCATCCGTTACACGTTGCTTCTTATCCGTTTGATCAAATTCAATCCGATATGTCTTTATCTGAAGAACCGGAAGCTATTTTGGAAAGACAAGAAAGAGTTATGAGAAATAAAGTCATTCCATTCGTTAAGATTCTTTGGAAAAATCATCCTGAACGTGAGGCTACTTGGGAAACCGAGGAGTCGATGCGAGCTAGTTATCCTCATTTCTTTGAATAGTTTGGTATGTTCTCATTTCGTTTTCGTTTTCGTTTTCGTTTCATTTCAATTTTCGAGGACGAAAATTTTTCTTTAGAGGGGAAGAATTGTAAAACCTGGAAATCTAAAATCTGATTAAAGACTAAAATACCCTTGGAATCGAAATTTATAAAATACGTAAAATATATTTATAACATTTATATATTTTAAAACTTAACTTGTGAATAATTAAAACCTAACTAAATTATATTACGTGATCGATTTTGGTACGACGAAGATTTAACGTTTCGTAAATAAATTGGGTCGTGTTTGTTTTGTTCGATGGACCATAGGCCGAAGCCCATATGGTGTGCGTGCGTTTGGGTTGTGTTCGGTTGGGCCAAACCGAAACCCAATCCCCTCCTAAGCCTAAATCAAATACAACTACTATATATACAACACATAATCACAAAAGTGAAACCCTAGTTTTGTTGTTGCCTCTTTTTCTTTTTCTCTCTTGCTCGGCCGAATATCAAACACCCTTGGTGTCGAGATTTTTGCTCAACCAAGTCAAGGTATAACCTATTCTCGTCTTCCTTTGATGTACCTTGCGTTAATATATTGTAATATGTTTTGTTTTAGTCGAGTTTGTTGTTTTGTTTTGTGACCGAGCCGAATGGAATCAAAACAAGGAAAACCCTAATGATTAAACCTTACAAGTATTAAAGAGTTATGTACGTAATATGTATTATTGAATCGGGTCATGGTTGTGTCGAGTTATATTAAAACCGAACCATATGAATAAGGACCGAACCATGCATATCATTCGACTAAGGTATAAAACATGATAACTTAAATGTTTAAAGTACATAGATGAGTTAAGACTTGCGTAAAACCTAATAGCCGAAAACCCTAGATTGAACCGAACCATGTATAAGTTTTGAAAGTGTATTAAGTAAGTGAGGTCATGAAAACGTAAACCCTAGTTTGAGATGTTAATCGAATAAGGTATGCCAAACCCTAATGGTTTGTGAATTGTGTCTCATATGCGTGCGTAATTATAAGTCAAGTGAATTTGTAAAAGTGTAAACGTGTAATTAATTCGAGTAATAAGTAACTTATATGTCACATAAAATCATAAACGTATATGGTGTAACATAAAAGGAAAGATTATTTTTATGACGTGTTAGGTTAAGTAACGAGTCATTAAAAGACGTAACATGTAATTAAATGCCTATTAATGAGATATTAAAGAATGAGAAACCCTAAACTTTAATGATGACATAATGAACCCTAATCTACGATATTAATTATAAAACATTTAAGTCTCATTTAAATTATAAAACCCTAAAATATTAAAAGATCATTTCGACGATTATGGAATCATTAATAATATATACGACCATTAATGTGTATAGGTTCTGTGAAGAAGGAGTAATTCTTTGCTTTCCCTGTGTCTTCTTTTCGATCATTTGCTTTGGAATAAGGTACAGATATTCTGACCTTTTCAGTAAAGGTTTCTTATAACGTTTACTTTTCGTTAACTTTCATATTAGGATTTCCTAAGCCTTTGCTATGAACCCTAATGTGTCTATTTGAGCTGTTGCTTATCTGAACTTTGATTTTTGAATCATAAAACATTGATTTTGAACTATATGATATAAGACTTTGATTTTGAAACATGACTAAACATTTGATAAAATATGATCTATGTCAGTTATGACATTCTTATTTGACCTAAGATAGTTTGACACCCGAGCCAATTATTAACTAGTCATGGGGGTTCCATGTCCGTGTCAGCAATGCACTTCTGACATGACTCTAGGGCAGTAGAGTGAAGTTCTGCCACGTCCCTTATCTGTTATTGTTATGAGCTCAATTTATATTATATTATCAATGTATGTTTGTGGGGCGTATGGGTGCATCCTAGATCTGTTATATGTTATATATTATATGTTATATGCTATATGTTGTTTGATGATTGATGCTGCGTGCTTGCACGTCCTTCATAACTCTGGTAGGTCTCCCCTACAAAATGTTGCCTTATGTGATTATGAATATGTTTATGATATGGCATGTGTGTTTGGGCTCGAGGTAGTTAGCTATAAAACTTATTCTTTTATCCTGATTTGTCTTTTGAAATGATGATGATTTCACTATCTTTCTTTCACTTTATTTCGTATTCGTTCTTGTTTCGTATTCGTTTTGCTTGTATATCTGTTCACTGGGCTTTTGAAGCTCAGCCGCATTTCTTTTCTTCCGCGGCAGGTATCTAAGCATTGGAGCTGGGTATTGCTTTGGGATGAGTGCTGAGTGGACTTACCTTAGAGATTTTAGCTTTGATCTTATGATGCCATTTAGACTTTATATTTTAGACATTTCATTTGGAGTTTATTTTTCCGCTGGGACCTATGTATTGAAGTCGTTTGACTTGGATTATTTCAATATTTATGTTTGCTTTGATATGACACCATTACTTGTGATTCCTTTACCCTTGTCGGGTCGGGGCGTTACAAGGGGGCTTAAATTGTCCTGTATAGGGAGGTGGGACAACATTATAGCATATACCTTTCAAGCAGTTGTTAACAATCTGAGTCTCTACTATGTTGTTGACACTTTTAGATGCATGTTCAAGTCTATCTACATTGAATTTGATGCTATATTTTTTCCTTTTGAACTATCTCTAGCTTCCTCCTAAGCTCACTAATAGCTACATCTTTTAAATAAATATCTTGTTCTAAGATATTAATCTTTTCAGTATAAATGAGCTCATTAGATTTGAAAAATTCAAGCCTTTCTTCTACTAATTTTAAACCTTCTTTATAACCTAAAACCATTAATTCAGAATTTTCAAAATCTTTTAACAATTTTTCATAATGAGGTTTATAAAATCAGGATTTAGAATAGTTAGACTCATTTGACACCTCTGAGTCTGAACCTAAAGAACTTGAAGAGTAAGCCATGAGTGCATGGTTTGTTGGACCTTCTTCAGCTTGATCACTCCAATCATACCCTCCTAGACCATCACAGGAGACCAAGGCTATGGAATTAGATGTTTCCACTGCTACACACCTTCTGGTGCTCTCCTTGTTCCTGTGATCTTGAGTCCTTGGAGCCCTGCACTCCCTTGCAAAATGTCCTCTTTTGTGGAAGTTGTAGCACTCCACTTTTGACTTATCAAAGCCAACTGAATTATTGCCATTGATATTTAGCTTTCTCCCTGAGTTCTTCAGAAACCTTCTAGCCCTCATGGTCAACATGGCCATCTGCCATTTTAAATCCATCTCTTCTAAGTCATCAGGATAAATTTGCTCCAAGTCCTCATGAGCAAGTTGAGGAGTATTAGGTTGACCATCCAAGAATGCACATATTACAACATCACTCAAGTTGTCAATATTGGCAGTGGTAACTTGAGTGCTAGTAGTATTAACTCCATGAGCAGTATTAATTGCTTCATCAGGACTGCTAGAACTTTTATTTGAGGACACAAACGCCATGTTTGTGCTTGAGCTTGAGCTTGACTTCCCTTTGACTTTTGGCTCATATACCTTGAGATTGTTGTAAAAGTCATCCAAGCTCATTGTTTCCAGATTAGACTTGTTTCTCCACACAACAGCATGTGTGTTCCACTCTAGTGATAAGCTTCTTAGCAACTTCTGATTGACATCTTCTTGAGATAGCTTCTCACCCAGAATCTCCAATTGACTGGCAAGCTTTTGAAGCTTATTAAAAGTTTCATCAAGCATCTCAGAACTTGATGCAATAAAGTTCTCATACTGTTGCTTCAAGAGATTTCTTTTGGTCTTCTTTGTAGCTTCATTCCCTCCAAATCTTTTCTCAACAGCTTCCAGCAATGACTTGGCATCTTTAATGGAGTTAAAGATTAGCTGATGGTCATTAGAAATGCCCATCATCAAAGCTCTGATACCACTTGTTGATCCCAGGTTACTAGATCCAATTCCTTTAGCTTGTAACGAATTAGTTATACTAGATAAATCTAATACAACTATTATAGAAACTGTCTTTGAGTATGTTAAAGACTAAGCGGAATTAAATCTTTAACCTTTAGAAGTATTATCAATGAAACATTAAACAAAGTTCAACAAACAAGCCTCAATATTATTAAAAATAATAATACGAATACTCAACATCCCAGTAACTATTATAGAAACTGTCTTTGAGTATGTTAAAGACTAAGCGGAATTTAATCTTTAACCTTTAGAAGTATTATCAATGAAACATTAAACACAGTTCAACAAACAAGCCTCAATATTATTAAGAATAATAATACGAATACTCAACATTATTAGGGTTTACAACCTTGAAGCTAATCGTAAAACTATCAAAACACACGTTCTAAACTCGTACTAATTTCAATGCCCTAAAACCTCCTTTTATAGACTAAGGAGTCCTATTAGGGTTACAATACGTATTCTCCAAGATAAGAATACTTTCTTAAGTATATCAAATCGTTTCAATACTTATCTATTACAAAACTTGATCACAAAGTAAGCTTATACATAAGCAGTACTAACTCTATCAACTAACAATTGTAACTCTATAACAAGCAGCATAAATCTTCCAGAAGTACTAAGTTTGTATTAGCAGTACTAACTTTACACTAGCAGTAGTAACTTGACTTAGCGTATTTTCCTTGAAGTCTATTAATACTGACAGTAGTAACTTGCACAACCAGTCTTAACTTTTACACCAACAGTTGTAAAGACTTTGCAAGTTTTCCTTCCAATCTTCCAAACAGCTTTAACATCATAGAGCAGTCTTAACATACCATGAGCGGCAGTATCAACAGTATCTTCAAGAAGCTTTTGAATCCCAACAATAACGTTACTACTAGGACACCTTGAGATAGTGAATACTTAGTAGTCAAAGTCATGATGTATTTTCATACATAAAGACAAGTTTTTATTAAAAAAAAATACCAATATGGTTATATACCCTTATTTGTTTACCAATTTCTATCCAAAACATAAGGTTTTACAAATTTGTCATTTTTGGTGCCTTATTTTTAGTCCGTGAGCACCATCTTTATATTTCAACATTAACCCATCAATTATCATCTTACATGATAGTAATAGGGGGAAAATAAATTAATTGTGGTGCTTCATTTGTAGTGCATGAGCAAGCCTCACGTCTTAGCGCGCTTTCCCCCGCCTCATCTCACGCCACGCCTAAAGTCGACACCTTGGTCTATTTCGTAACGTGGAAGTCACGACTACGCCTTACGCCTCCATGGCGCGCCTTTTACAACCATGTGCATGAGCACCAAAGCGGGCACCAACAACAAATACATGAATCATCTTTACACCATTTTTATAAATTAATTGTGATGCTCAAAAAATGAAAATTATACTTTGTGTACTTTTTAATGCGCTAATATGGTATGTGAGCACCAAAAATGATGTGGCATCTCCTCATTCGTTTATAAATTATTTGTGGTGCTCAATAAATGAAGATTCTACTTTTTATACTTTTTGGTGCATTAAATATGGGCATGTGAGCACCAAAATTTAGGGGTGAGCAAACGACCGGACCGGACCGGACCGACCACATTCGGTCCGGTCCTCGGTCTAGGCTTTTGGGCTAATTCGGTCTTCGATCCGGTCCGGTTCGGACCACAAACTGACTATTTTGGTCTTGTTGGACCGACGGACCGACCGAGACCGGACAGACCACATTCGGTCCGGTCCTCGATCTAGGCTTTTTGGCTAATTTGGTCCTCGGTCTTGACGGTACGGTCCGGGACCGATGCTCACCCCTACCAAAACTGACGTGTAATCTCATTCATTTATAAATTATTTGTAGTGCTCAAAAAATGAAAGATAATGCTTTTGTACTTTTTGTTGCTCAAAAGATGATGCAATACAAAAAACGGAAAATACTATAAAAATACAGCCTTTTATGAAAATATACTGTTACCTCCGTCCCACATTAAGTGTCCATGATGACTTTTTTAAGTCTTTTTTCTTAAACTTTGACTGTAAATACATTTTTTTGTGTTATATAATACTTCATGAAAATTATACAAATGAAAATACATTTAAAAACTTAATCCATTCATATACCTTGCATCAAATATTATATAACACAAAACAAAAATATTTAAAGTCAAAGTTTAAGAAAAAAGACTAAAAAAAGTCATAGTGGACATTTAATGTGGGACGGGGGAGTATAAAATACGTCCACATCGAATTTTTCACTTTTTACTAAATAATGCGTGTTGAAGCCATGCTCTTTGTATAAATGACGATGAGAATAAAAGATACGAGTACTTGATGTAAAAATGCATAGTTGATAGTTTGTCATCAACTATTGCGTTCAATTGTTTGTCATCGGCAACCATACTTAAGGACGTTGACTATGTGTAAATGTAGCACAGTTTATTACAGTATATTTTATTTTATTTTTTTGAAAAAAGTGAATATATATTACCATAATAATTTTACTTTTACAATTCAACTGCATGCTAGAATTTTTTGGACATACCCCTGATAACAAAAAAAAGTCAAGCAGGATACCAAATACAATGGCATACAAACTTATCAACATACCATGAACAGACATTTCATGTCAAAACTAACATTCACCTATATTCACTATACATTCAACCATTGGCTACATTTCCTACTGGATCATTTGAATGCAGCAGCCACCTCACACCTAAATAAAACAGCAGAAGGATAAAGCAGGCATCACCAACAATAAATGCTCCATACATCACTATTGGATAGCACAGTTCACGATGTGATCAGCAATGAAAACTTTCGATGATTGTTGTAGTGCGCAAAAGTTACATCAAGAAAATTCAGTAGCAAATTTCACAAGCATTGTAGTTTTTACTCTAATCGGTCATCTTTTGATAGCAAACAATCATAACTAAACTGACTGTTGTAAACCGTGAACTGATACTTTCTTTTTGGTTGAAGGAAGCCAAGAATTCCATGTTTTCTTTGACACCCCTTTAATAAGGCTAAATCTAGCCATTGCGGTGGATCCAAGCAACTTTTGTTATAATAAACAATCACAGCTGGTTTAGTTAATTTATGATTATTGAAAGCCTAACATTTCTTAACTTAACCAATTTTCTTATAATCTATGTTGTAAAATGGATTACAACATTTTACTTTGGCTTGTTATATAGGTTGAAGACTAAAGACCCAAGATAGAATGAAAATTTGGGACTATTGAGTTAAGATCAACATAGAATCAAAGTTATCTAAAGATCTAATGAACTAATTTTAGTTACTCATTTTTTCATCAAAAAAAAAAAACCCCCACTTTACACTTCTTTTTTAAAAATACAATATCTTCCAAACGGTAAATCGTCAAGTGGAAAAAAAAATACACCATCGCGACGAATATTTTTTTATCTTTCAGTAGACGGGCACTTCAATATACTTTCGACAATTTTTTATTTTTTTTTTCACTTCTTTTTCAGTTATGTGTGTAAAAATCACATGTGATTTGTATCACAAATCACATGTGATTTTTCCAGACGTAACTGAAAAAAAAATCAAAAAAAAAAAATCGTCGAACGTATATCGAAGTGTCAGTCTATCGAAAGATGATTTATTTCTCGTCGTGATTGTATGATTCGTTTTGCGTAACGATTAACGGTTTGCGGGATATTTAATTTTTAAAAATGGTGAAAGTTTATTTTTTTTGTTTTGATCAAAAAATGAATAATCATGATTCGTTCATTAGATTTGTAGAAAATATTGGATCTACATTCAGGGACGGAGCCAGTAGGGGAGCTGGAGGGTGCTCGCCCCCCACCCCCCCCCCCCCCCCCACCCCAATCGAAAGTACTTTTTGGCGTGTACTGGATAGTTGATGGTTGCAGGTTGCAGGTGTTCTTGCCCAAGAACAAGATGTACAGGAAGAGATAGGTGATGTAGAGGAAGAGATAAAGTTGTTTCTAGCGAGTAGACAACAAAATGGGTGTTCCCCATGTAATAATGTTTAATATTTTATTTTTGGTTTCATGTCTTTATTTTATTTTTTTATATACAATAGACTAGTCAATACTTAGTTACTTTTTGGTTCATATCTTTATTATTTATCTTCTAAGTTTGGATATTTAAAATTTACTCAGAAGATAGTATTATGTCATCCAGTTTTTGATTTGGAACTGCTTGAACATTTAACTCATAAACTCACATTGATCCATATCTTTTACAAAATAGTTAATGAAAATGTTTGATAACGTATCAAATTATGTACATAAAGGATTTTGTTAATGTGTGCCCATTATGTTACTACCGAGTTTCTAAAACAAATAATAGTACGTTACTACTGAAAAAAAAATTGAGCCCCCCCCTAATATAAATTCCTGGCTCCGTCTCTGTCTACATTGAACTTTTTTCTTACTACTATAACCCGAATACAACAAATATTGGAAATTGCCAGCTATGTTTGGGCCAACAAGAAGATCGCAAACATTTTTTATTTTTTATTTTTAATAATGTGCCTACTCAAAATCGGTATGGAATAATTTATAAGTTTTGATTAACATGGCAAATGTTTCTGAGGTATGGGATGACATCTAAGAGTTTCTTCTTCCCCGATGCAAACCAGAAAATATATGGAGTATAGTTAGTCGCCTTCTGTTCAGAGCTAGTGTCTACTATATATATGGCAAAAACAAAATGTTCGTATCCATTCTAAGAAGTGCTAAGGGTTTGATGTGTTGTCTAAGAATATTGCAAATGTGGTTTAACTCAAGCTTATTATGAGCTATAAGCTTTAAATAGACGTGTGCAGTGTGCTCCTGTTAAGGACGTATGGAACTTGTAGTAATCGGTTTTATCCTTCATTGTTTAATGCGCTGCATAAATATTTGGCTCGTGTTGGTCTTTGTATCTTTCAGACTTTCAGTTATGCATGGAGTTAGTGGTGATTCCACTTATCTGTATTTGTCCGTTAGTCCCCAAGGTCTTTAGAAAATGCAGATTTAGTCCTTATTTTTGACACTTTTTAGTGATACTCCCCAACATGGTGTTTTTGCTTCGGTGGGGATGCCAATTTTTAATGGTCGTTGGGGACTACTGCTAAAAAGCGTTAGAAAATAAGACTCAATCCGCAATTTATGAAGAACTTGGGGATTAACAGTGATTCACCAAAAAAAAACAAATGGACACCTTTAACTTTATATAGTCGCCTTTGGCTCTGATTAGATCTCAGACTGTAAAAATGGATAGAAGAAAAGAAGAAATGGATTTAACCGTACCCAAAAATTTTACTTTGCTCCATCTATTGTAATGCAGTACAACAGCATACCTAATCCCGCCGGAGCGGGGTTTTGGGGAGGTAGAATGTAGACAGATCCTACCCCAATGCAGTACAACAGCATACCTAATTCGGCAAGTGTGTGCGGTGAGAGTGCTCAAAAAGAGGGAGTGTGAAAGTGAGCAATAACAAGGGTAAGCAGACAAAAGGCAAAAGGGTAAAACAAGCATACAAGCAATGAAAACCAACAAAAGTACATAAATAAGCAAACACCGCAAGAACCCATAAACAAGAAAGGAAAGAAGAAAAAAAAGCAAAGCAGATAGGCGAAAACCAAGAAGAAAACATAAATAAACAACGCCGCAAGAAACCCAGAAAGAGAAAAGAAAAAACACAAAAGAGACGGGGGACACGAGCAAAGCAAACAACAACAAAAGCACAAGAAAAACGCAAGCACAGAAAAGGGGGCGAAAGGCAAACAAAACCAAGGCTAAAGAAAGCATCAAAGAACAAGGCAGGGCGCAAAGGGACCTAAAGCTAAGGCAAAGCAAAAGGAACAAGAGAGGCCACTAAACGCCTAGAGCCTAAAGGGAACTAGCTAAGGGGCACACGAACAAAAACGCAAAGGAATTTTTATTTTTTTTATTCTATCTTCAAGCAGGATCACTTGTGTTTTCTTCTTGTCAATTTTTTCTTCTTTGTTCCTACATTTCTACTTTAAGTCAAAGGTAATGCAGTACCTTTGACTTAAAGTAAAAATGTAGGAACAAAGAAGAAAAAATTGACAAGAAGAAAACACAAGAGATCCGGCTTGAAGATAGATAAAATAACAAAAATAAAAAAATAAAAACATAACAAAATATCAAGCAAAAAGTATGCCATGCTATAATCTCTTAAATTTCTCTATCATATAACAATCAGAGACCGCGAGTCAACCCGACCCGTTTTGACTAGCATTAAAACCTACCCATTTTGACCAAAAACTCATCACCCATCTAGCCCATTTAATCCACTTTACCAACTCTAAACTATCCATGGTGTAGCAATATCTTAATTTAGTTCCATACCAACTCATCCGTATAATGTTTACAAATGACATGAAATCAACTTTTATTTGGCGGGAACGCATGTTTAAATCGTCATGAACATTGTGCCAATAGGCATACAACCATGCTATGATACAAATCTATATTTGCAAGAACAAGAGTGTTTTCTTGTTCCAATTTCCTATATATTCATTATGAAGGATTTATAAAGATAACTAATATGAACGTATACATGGTGTAGTGGGTGTACCATGATATTAGACGGATGTAACGCCTTCCTCTAGAGGATAGTTAGCCGGATTTGGTGGCATAAGTCTCCGACAGGCATGCAATACTGCTGAATGGAATCCTTTTGCATTGTCTAGGAACACAAAATGGCCCCCCTGCAACAGATCATGGTATTCTATAAACACGTGTGAACATCATCAGAATTTACAGCACCAGTTACTGAAATATATCAGATTCTACCTGTGGAACCCTAATGATTTCACACGGGACAGTCATATTCTTCCGTGCTGCATCTGCTCCTAAGTAATCCATCCAATCTTGAAAACCGTATATAAAGGTTGTCGGTACTTTCCACTCGGAAGATCTGCACACAAAAGAGAAGCAATATATGATGCCTTTGATAGGTAGATTAACTAGTCAGAGCATAAACCTATTAAAATCATTTCACCTTTGCAATAGAGGACTCCTAGCAAAAGCCCCAAATGAAAATATATGCTTCAAACACAGCTCTCCACTAGCCTTCGCCGCCAAAGTGTGGTACACATAATCTTAAGTATGAACAGCAACTATTAGAATATTTCTTATGCAGCTACTTATATTTATTGGTCAAAATGGTTAATTTTAATTGCCTGTAAGTAATGTGGACTCTTCTTCGGCCAACACTTCACCAGTTGAATATTGACCAAATCTTGCGCTTGTATATTTGCGGACCAAATTTGGACCAAAAGGGCCTAAACCTCTGCATTAAACAGATGAACATATAATGTATATACGTTCACTAGATATCACATAAGGACCGTTTGGGTTTGTGTTTTGATGTTGATTATCTGATTATATTTAAGCCCATTAGATACTATTTAGGGGATGGTTTGGAATTGTTTATCAGATTATAATTTGAAGTCGCGACATTCAGCAAAAGAGTTCTACTTACTATCTTCAACAAAACTGAGTGTCTGATTGTAAAATATACTGTAGTTACTTATTTTCTCTTTATTTATTATTACCTGATCTGAAAGACATTAAAACGAAAGAAACTTATGTCTCAGCGTTGGAGCGTGTAAAGAATAATGTTTTGAGAATATGCAAATGATGGAAAACATTAACAGATGAAGACTTTATTACCTGACAATCTTCATAGGAGTAAAATTAGATTCCCATAAATGATTCAAAACAGCGCCTTTCCATGTTTCTTGAAATTTAGCAAGTCGCTCTGACTTATCAGATTCCGCTGAAAACCCAGCAGGTCCCACCAAAATCAAATGTTGTACGTGCTCAGGATGCTTCAATATTTACATCAATCAGTAATAAAAAACACTAAAATATACACCACAATAGTTCTGTCATTTATATATTAGCATAAAACTTGTTCTTTGTTTAGTTATTAACCCCATATTTTCTTGGGTAATTATCAGGATTCAGGAGGAAGCTTACTTTTAAGGCGTATTTAGCTGCAATGTACCCTCCAAATGAATGCCCAAGCAAAACAAAATTGCTAAGGTTTTTGGCTTTACGCCATTCCTCTAAGGAATCAATAAACCAAGCCTCAGTTTCTGCATAATGAATTGTAGCTGATATTATTATCTTTAAAAAAAATACGATTTGATGACTTTAGACGTGTGTATATTAATCAAACTTAACCAACCTTCAGTACTTTTGCAAGTGAAGTCGGGCCTGCTAGATCCACCCCAACTGCCAAATGAAGAAGATCAGAAGAATTAATATTAAAAAATCAAATCAAGTAGAAAAACAGATACATAACACATCAAAATCTTTCACGTACAAAGTTATAACCATAACTAGTGTTGTCAGTTTCTGTACTAGGTTCGAACAAGTAGATTGCAAATATAATTCAGAGATTGCTTATGATAATACTAGAGCTATAAAATGGTGTTAAGTCGCAGCAGACTGTTCGCAAGTAAGGGTTGAAAAGGGCTGATAAGGTTGCAAAAACTTTTTGAGTGTTTTTTCTTTACTATATATTATAATTATCATTATAATTTATTGAGGCGAAGTCTAATTACAAAAACAGCAATATTACAATTAAGGAATCCTTGAATAGATGTGATTTAGGGGGTTGTATGCACTATGCACTAAATATAGACTTTTGGTGATTTTGAAACCGCTTAACCCGGTCGACTCGTTTCCCTTTTAACTAAGATCTTTTTATTTGACCGTTGACCCGTTAGATATAACATACGATCCAAATCACCATACTCACTTGTAGAGGGGTTAAAATTGTGATCGCTAGATAATATATTCCTCTAATCTGACATAAGGTACACGGATGCTATAAAAAACTCATGTCATGTGATTACTGATTTAGAACCCATCCAGGTCAAACTTTCCAAAGACACCGCAGTATGCAAGATAACAAATTAATTATGCATACCAGTCACAGAAATTTTTTTGCTGATGTAATGGCTGTATAATAAGAGATATCTATCATTATAAGGACAATTACTCTTTCACGAGGGCCTCTCACACTGCACATATTATGTTTCAGCTTGTTTCGTGAATAGTAATTGATAATCCAGTTTAAATAATTGCTTTTATTGGTGTTAAATGATTGCCTTTTCGTTTCCAAACTAAACCTCAAAAATAATGAAGCGCACATACATCTGGTACCTAATGAAAAAAAAAACCACAATCAATGCAGTAAAAAAAATGTAGTGGGCTCACCCAAGCTGATCTATTGCAATGACCTTAAAGTGTTGAGCGAGAGCATCAAAATTTCTGAAGAAAAAACCTTGAGAAGCAGCGTATCCATGCACCATTACAAGAGTCGGAGCTCCCTCTTTGCTATTGAAGGTGACAGTGTTGATAAATCTTGGTTCATTGCTGGTAGAACGAAACCATCTTACTTTAGACCCTGGTGGGCCAGACCCAATATTAACCATCTCTTGTGTATATGGCGTCCTGATATTTAATCCAAAACAATTAATGATCTACAAAATAGAAAGTACTGCAACTTGCTAAGTATCACTTAAAGATAGAACTACATATGGGTCACTAAAGTACTTTTCTTTTTTATTTATTCAAAGTGTATTGCTACTAAGAACCAACAAGAGCAAAAATGCCACCTTCTTTTGCAATTCAGTGTGCATTAGTTACAATCAATAAACACACCTCAGCTTACATGTTAAGTGTGACTCTTAATTGTTTTGCCAGCCTAGATGCATCATACATTCATACGCCACCCTAACTAGAGCTTCAAAGGGATGAGTGTTTGGACTAGGATCTTTATGACTAATTATGTGAAAATCTGGTGGAACTAAACAAGCGTGAGACATATTCTTTGCTTGACAGATTGACGAGGCTAATCTTGACACTTCCAGTTTCAACTGCTACAACTGAGTGGAGTTTTTCAGCAATGAAACTCTTCAAGAATCGACTTTGAAATAAGATGGTAAATAAGTTTCTTGCGAATAACTTGGTCGTTCACATAGAAAAGGATATTGCTGACACTTTTGACTCAAATTTTGTAATTGAGGAGTTTAAAAACCTTAAAGGCCTTAGAGCCGAGTTGTAATTTGTATGTTTAAACGTTGATTTTGTATCTTTCTTTAATATAACAGATTACGCCATTTTCTCTTTTGATATACTTGGCGGCTAGAATAAAGCTTTCGCTCATATCGCCCCCGCCCCCCCCCAACACTAAAATTATTCAAGTTCCATCACTGCTGATAGAGATTTCCTTAATCAAATATATTATGTTAGCATTTGCGTAACTTTAACAAACGAAAAAACGGATAATGTATGAGTCTGCAAAATCTGTACTAAATACATCATACATCGAATTTACAATTTGTAATCCAACCAAGCACATCTGAAGAAAAATAATAATAATATTACTTGACGAGAGAAAGAAGGCGTTTTTCGGCATCAATAATATGATCAGTTGAAGTGGGGATCCATCGAAGAAGAGATGGCCAATAGGACTTATTCCCTCCCTTTGAGGTTGATGAAGAGTTGAACTCCTGGGCCATATTTTTGGCTAGATTACTGCTTGAAGAAATCCAGCGTCTCAGGCCAACTTTAATGCTCATACGCTGCTAAAAAAATAAAAATCAGAATTGTGTTTATTTGATTGATAGGGAAAGGAATGACGGAATCCGAATCCAGTCACGATATTTGTGGGGGTATGACTTCTTTTGGTTTCGTCAACGGGATTCTAATTTTTGGTTGCCTGAATTGTGTTCTTTAATACTCCATAATAAAAAAATATTATCCCACAAATAATTATGTTTGTGAAATGTCCTTTATCTAATTTATACGTCAATGTGTGTTTGGTTCAAACTTTGGAGAAAGTGAAAGGCAAAGAAAATCATTTCACATCATTTATTGAGTAATAGCTTATTACCCATTATTAAGTAATGAGGTATTGCATTATCCTCTACTAAGTACCTTTTTTCATTATATTTCTCATTCCTTACCTCCTATAACCTCTTACCAAGCATGCCCTTAGTTGTTGCGAGAAGAAAAATTATTGATTAGAAACAAAAATAATAATAACTTGAAGTTTAAAAATTAAACAATATTTAAAATATTAATTTAATTATAGATAATGTTACCATCGTTGGACTTGAGGTAATCCGAGTAGAAAACCAAAGTTTGGAGAGCCGTTGGATTACCGGAAACAAGTCTTCTTCTAAGATACCCGCCTTCTCCTCTATGACTGCATTCACGAGCCTATTTCTCCACTTCCAAATAGCCTAAATGACAATATAAAAGACCCCCTGAACAACCTTTGCAATTTTCGAGCACCCGTTGACCTTTATGTAGAAAACTAGAAGGGGGGGTTGAATAGTTTACCAATTAAAAACTTTGTTTTGAAACTTATTTAAAGATCAATTGATATTGATCTTGGATATGTTGATGAAATATGTAAGCAATAAGTAAAGAGTAAATAAGGAAAGAAATGATCAAACGACAACAAGTTGTTTATAGTGGTTCGGTCTACAAGGACTCTTTTTCCTTGCCCTACTCCACTCCCCGAGTCTCACACTCGAGAGTTTAACTTCACTAGTCAACAAGCTCCTTTCACCGGCGGAGAAAACCTTTACACTTCGCTTACACAATTTCCGACACTAAGCTAGATGTCGAGTTCTTTCCAAGGGTACAACTACTCCCACACACAATGTATTTTGAGGACTAAAATACTAACCACTCACACTCACAAGATTATGATGGTTTAATACAACAATGAAGTATGAATCAACACTAGATCATACAACACTAAACAAACAAGACTTCCAACTTCTCGTTTGAAGCTTGAATGTGACTTGATCTTCTTTGCTACAAAAGAGATCACTACTATGATAGAAAGGTTAGAGAGAAGATATGTATGAGAGTATATTAGAAAGGGGTGAAAAACTACTTGGCTTGGCATTGCTATTTATAGCCAAAATGGACAGGAGCGTCCACGGACCGCGGAACCCTTAAAAGGGTTCCGCCCGTGTACCAATTTGGTACCGCCGGGTCTGACAGCCAAGATATCAAATCTTGCCAAAGTCAACTCTATCTAAGTGAGATTGTGCAAGATATGAATAGTACAAATCCACACAAAATATCTAATGGAATCTTCCAATGATTTCCATGATGCATCACATGATGTCATATGTTGTATTTCTATTTTTAGAAATATGCAAGTACTTAAGTTAGTGTTTGGTTTTAAGAACCTAACACATTCTAAAAACTACTATCATACATAATGATTAGAGTCATATCAAGATGTCACTAATCATAAATGTAAATGCTTGAATGATGAATATATTGTTTGAAAAAGCTTGTTTTAATATCTATTAAACTTGACAAGCTTTAAGCTTTTATACAAATTAAATTTACTTTTGTCGTTAACAAAACTTGGGTAAAGATCAAAAATATAAATAACGTTTAATGACGATATTTGTATTAACAATCTCCCCCTTTTTGTTGAGGACAAAATATAAATTTTATTTTTATAAAAGATACAAAGTTTGTGCAAGAGTTATAAAAATATTAGTTTTAGAACTTGAAAAGAGAATGATAATGCAAGTGTATGATGTTTGACTTTTTCTGAAAGTCAAAGTATTCACTAGTTGATGCATGATGTTGACTTTTTCAGAAAGTCAAAGTATGCAGTTGACTTTTTAAGAAAAGTCAAGTATTATCAATGATGTATCCTGTTTGACTTTTTCAGAAAGTCAATGTCAGTTTGACTTTTTCAGAAAAGTCAAAATATAATCAAGTTCTATATTTTCTCTCCCTTTTTGTCTCAACAAAAAGAAGAGGCGATGCGGAATGTAATGAGCCCGAGCCATTATCTCCCCCTTGATCAAAGATCCCCCTAAATTGGGTGCTTAATGGGAAGATACATGGATTGTGAAAATAAAGCTACAAAAAAAATGTTAGTAATAATGATCATTCACAAGCATTTCCAAACATTATGTAAAAGTACCAACACTATAATGAAAACACCATTCATTAGTTAAAATTTTCATGAACAAAGATCATGAAAGGAGAACACAATGATGTGTTTTAGTACAATAAAAAGAAAAAAATCCTAAGAAAAGAAGAACTAGAAATGCTAATCTATGACCATCCTAGTTAGATGGTGGATGAGAAAGATCGTTGAGGCGCTCAAGGATATGATTGAGGATGAACCTCATTTCCTCTTGGAAGTCATGGACCATAACCCGGGTTCTTTCCACGGTTTGGGCCGTTTGCTCACAAGTTGAGCAACCATGCCTAGGAGGGTAGAATGTTTGGGGAGGTTGTAATGGTGGAATGGTAGATGTGTTGGTGGTGTTGGGAATGTTTGGGGTGGTCATGATGGAGGCAAGCAAAGCATTTTGCATTTGCATAGTCTCACTTAAGTGAGAATCCACCATGCCTTTGAATTGGTGGAGGTTGTGGAGTTCCGCTTGAATCTCCTCTCTAGTGGGATTGGCATCCCACATGCACTCCTCAATGTCCTCAAGATGAGGGGACATTGATGTTGGGAGTGGATGATCCTCATACAAAGGACCATGAATGTCTTTGTAAATGGGGTGGAAGAGAAGAGGTTTTGGCCCTAGTGGGGCGTTTGGGTCAAAAGATGACCTTGGAGATTCATGAGCTATTTGCTCAATTTTGCCAAAGGATGGCAATGGTGGTGGATGATTTGGCCTAGGAGGCAAGTCATCCAAGTCCTCCAAGAAAGGATGTGGTGAAGTTGGTGGAGTGGAGAATAACTCCATAGGCATGAGAGTAGGAGACCTTGGTGGTGAAGGTGGTGAGGGTGTTTTGGATGTTTGGATGGGTGCCGGTAGAGGTGAAGTTGGTGTTTTTGTAGGTGGTATAGTGGTGATCACAATGTGTGATTGATTTGGTGTAGCCAAGGTAAGACTTGTATCATCTCGGATGGGAGATGAGATTGTGAGTGGAGAAGACTCGGATGAGGAGCTAAGGTTAACGAAGCAACAAGGCCTCACACTAATTCTAGCGGTCTTCTTGCAAGGTTTTGGAGATGATTTTGTCATTTTTGACTTTGGTTTTTCTTTGCTAGATGATAGTAAGAATGAAGAAGGTGTGAGGATGATCATGGTAAAACCTCTTAATTTATAGAAATGAAAAATTATGGAGAAATGTGTTTGATTTGATGTTAAACCATTGAAGAGATGAGGTTCCTAATGATTTGGAAGTGGGTTGAATGCTAGTCATATCACCCAAGTCAATCCATTCAAGAGAGATGGAGTGAAGAAGAAAAGATTTGCAATAAATGTGTTCTAATGAGTGGAATTTCCTAACAATCAGATCACCCACGGATTTGAAGGTACCAAAAATTTGGTTCATTCCTTTATGCCAAAGGGCTCCTTGGGTGGATTTTTCAAATTTTTGAATTTTGGTGGGAAATGGATTTCTTATATACCTAAGTGAAGTATACTAGTTCTAATAAGAGTATAAACTAGTTAAGATTGATTTATAAGTAATGGATGGTAATTTGGAATCACGAAAGAGTCGAAATTCAGAAAATTACCTGGAGGATCCACGGCACCAAAATCATACACGGTCGGAACCCTAAAAAGGGTGTCGTCTGGTCCGCCTGTACAGGTACGGCGGTACCATTTTACATAACGGACGGTACCAAATCGTTGGTTCCGTCTGGTCCGTGGAGTTCAGAAAACAAGACAGAGTATGTTTTTAGGTGTCGGGCATTTTTCCGAAACCTGAAAATTTTCTCAAAAGGTGTTATACTAAACATTTATAGTTAGGAAAAGTAAATAACACATGTATAAACATAGTGGAGCATAGATTTTGAGCAAGGCTTATTGATTTTCACATTATAGTGAAAATGGGTAAAATTTGATAGCATACTTGTGCTACCCCCTGCATAAGATTGTTAGCATACATCAGTTTTAGAAGTTATATTATCATCCTACAAGATAAAAACAACTAAATAGTATCAAACATTAATGATAATGTATTGTTCCAAACACTCCTTAAAGTACCCTCATTTGTCCAACTTCTTGTAAATCTTGTTCATCATCCTACCAAGGCACTTGAACATTCCCTTAGTTTGCTTGAATTCCGCTGATTCATTTTCAATCTCGGGAAGAGACGCATAATACTCGTGAGGTGGGAGACGAGAGCTTGGAAGACCATCCTCGGAGCTATTTGATGATGATGATGATGGAGTTGGAGGTTTTGCTCTCTTGCCTTTTGTCTTAGAAACTCGTTCATCACTCAAAGGTACAAAGATGTGAGGGATGAGTTCATAGTGAAGGTGCATCCCTTTTGGGGTTGGTGGAATTGGTGCAAAGTTTCTATAGAGACGGGTGAGAAGCATCCCGTATGGAAGAGCAACCGATCCTTGAGTTGGAATATCAATCATTCTCCTAGCTATGTAGTAGGCTAAGTTGAATGGTTGTCGGGTGGACAAGTTGTAGAGCATGTGACAAAGGCAAGCGTTTATGTGATCCCTATTTCCTATGGTGCTAATGACGTTGGCTCTAAGTAGCTCCTCCCATTTCTTAAATTCCGGTTTAAGTTCATTTAGCTCCATTCCATATGGATCTCGGTTTACCTTCTTTCCCTTTCGGGTAACTCGGGTTGTATCACTTTTTGGGTTAAAAAGGTGTTCACAGATGGCATCCTTATCGGCCAAACGGGTTTGGTAGGGAAGAGAGCGGTCATTGATTGCATCAAGAGCCGTGAGTGACCACTTATCCGTGTAGACACAAGTTCCTCGGTTGGGAATTCCTAGCACTTGAGCAAAGTTGCCTAAGGTGATGGTGTAGTCGTTTTGATTGATTCTAAACCTAAGACAATATTCATCATCGTCTTCATCACTAAAGCCGGTCACACTAGCATAGAATTCTAACACAAACCTAGGACAAATTGGTTCATCGATGTCAAGAAGACAATCGAATTGAATGGCGGCTAGTTCTTCACGAAGATTGGTATTTTCAAGGAAGGATGAGTGAATGGTTCTACCCTCATGGAAATACCTTGATTCTAGACTCTTAAATATTTCTACTTGTTCTAATGTAGTTTGGGAATGTAGTTAAGGGTGTCTTTGGTTTTGTGGTGTTTGGGAATGTAGTTAAGGGTGTCTTTGTGATCATAGAATCTTGCGGCTACCATGGTTATTCCTAAGGACAAGAATTAATATGTTAAAAATGAGAATAAATTTTAACGTTTTGGTTCTAGTGTGTGCTTATATGAAAACATGATTTGTTTATGCAATATGATAATGTAGTACCTAATTTCAATGACTAGTTATGCAATTTGCCAATTGAATTCATATTTAGTATAAAAGCATACATAAAACCCCATGTAATGATTTTTGATAGTTTTTGCATAAATAAGAATCCTAGACTCAGAATTTAGAGATAAAATGTAGTTAGGATACTTACAATGATGTTATCTTCAGTGATTAGTGAGTGGGAAGGTGTCAATGATGAGCTTGGTTTAATGTTTACACGTTTTGGTAAAGTGGGTTTTGAGGAAGAGGATGTTTAGTATATAGCAGTTTTGCTTCTGTAGACACCACGGACCAGACGGTACCAAAATATTGGTTCCGTCCGTGTTATCGTTTGGTGCCGTGGCTACAGTAGCAGATTACAAGACAAAATTGTTTTGTTTTGACTATTCTAATGTTTTGGGCTATGTTTATCCTACATGTTTGGTTCCATTAACCCTAAACCAAGTCTAAGAAGATTAAAAGGTTCTCGTTTAAGAGGCTTAGTTAAGATGTCGGCAATGTTGTCTTCGGAGGATACTTTCTAGATTGAGATGTTTCCTTTTTGAACATTGTCGCGAAGAAAGTGATGACGGATTTCAATATGCTTTGTACGAGCATGTTGAACGGGATTCTTGCTGAGATCGATGGCTCCTTTGTTGTCGCAAAGTATCACAATATCGTTGAGATGAATTCCGTAATCTACGAGAGCTTGCTTCATCCAAAGAGCTTGTTGACATGCCTTTCCGGCTGAAACGTACTCGGCTTCAGTAGTTGAGATGGCTAAGGCCGTTTGCTTCTTTGCAAACCATGAGGTGATACAATGTCCAACAAAAGTGCAAATACCACTTGTACTTTTTCTATCGACATAGTCACCGGCATGATCCGAGTCGGCATACACTATGGTTTCTACACCCGTTCCTTTGGGATACCATAATCCTAAACACGTTGTTCCCTTAATGTATCTAAAAATCCTTTTTAAGGCTTCTAAGTGTGATGCCTTTGGGTTTTCTTGAAAGCGAGCACATAGACAAACACTAAACATAATGTCGGGTCTACTAGCCGTAAGATAGAGTAGGCTACCAATCATTCCTCTATATTTAGTGTTATCTACGGATTCACCTTCTTCGTCCTTGGTGAGTTTAGTGTCCGAAGACATGGGTGTTTTAGTTGGTTTGGAATCTTCAAGACCAAGTTTCTTAAGCATGTCTTTTATATATTTAGATTGGTTAAAGAAAATTCCATCTTCTAGTTGTTTAATTTGAAGTCCTAGAAAGAAATTTAACTCACCCATCATACTCATTTCAAACTCGTCGTGCATGATTTTAGAGAAATCATCACATAGCACTTGACAAGTTGATCCGAATATAATGTCATCAACGTATATTTGAACAATGATAATATGTGATTCCTTTTTCTTGGTAAAAAGAGTATTATCTACTAATTGATAACGCTACACGCGTCGTTCGGGGTCAAGGAAACTTCCTTTTCTTCGAGCAAGTTTTATAACACCCTAGGCAGTGAACCTAATCATTGTAGTGTAGTAATTAGGGTAAGCCACGGGTATTGATATCGTTCTCTAGGGGAATAGGAATGCTAGTAAGGAGTTACTACGCTAAGGTTAAGGTTGAGGAAGATTATTTTTTATCTTTTTATATTTTATGAAATGGAAAGGTACGAATCTCGGGTATTGGATTTGGGGGGGGGGGGTTGGTATTTCTACCGATTCTACTATTATCTAATTATCTAAACTAAGGTTGTGGGAGTCTATGTCTAATTAATGTGTGCTCGTATGATAGTTTAAAGATGTGTTTACTTAGGTTGTATTACTCCTTAATTATCTCCTATTGATGGTTGAGTTGTCACGTCCTTATTCCTAGTTGCGTTGTGTGTCTAAAGTTGTAGGGTATGCGTTTCTCCCTAACTCTTTGAACTTACCAAAGGGTCTCGTCTACAAACCCACTAGGGATGACAAACTCCTACTCTAAGGCGCTCTTTGGATGGTTTAGCTTACAACTACTCAGGTAATTATATTCTAAGGTTCACAAAGATGAATCAAGCATTAAGTACACAACGAATGACCTATCGCATTACTAGATCATTAATCAACTAAGATAAGAAACAACCAATCAATATTCAATAATTAAGTTTCATACTTCCTAAGCAAACACACAAATGGGATTACTGCCGCTGTGCTGCCGCAGTGCTTTGTATTCCACTGCGGCAGCGTATACATTAGAATATATATCTTAGGCTTAAAAAGTCAAAATTCCCCTCAGAAAACCTCACTTTTGGATTTTGGCTTGGATTCCACAGAACATGTCATAAAATCCCAAAATTTGGGATAGAATGTAGTTCTATTCAGAAATGAAGTAATTAAGTTAATACAGAAACTAATAAACACACATACGAACGTACAAGAGGTACAGGCCGATTAAATAAACACACAAACGAATCCTTCATACTTTGAATTAATAACTTATAACTAACCAACAAAGAATAGAATCAACTAATTACTAGATCATTACGCTATCCAGTAAGC